>CM076581.1:1143212748-1143260630 GCA_034641835.2 Pinus albicaulis
ATCCCATGAAGTAAGGCCCATTTCTGAATATGAGATCTCTGTCATCCTTTAGCTCCAGAAAGAATGTATAAAATACTTTCCCACAGAAGACACTTTCAATATGTCCTTTGGCTAGAGGTTGGTAGTTTTTGTCAAACCATTAGTGAAAATTTTTTGGGGACGGGAAAGCATCCCCCTAAACTAACTCACTAATCCACTTTCATCCAGACTGAGAGCAGTAGATTTGGATTTTGCAATGTTTACCTAAACCTTTGGGATACTCTCTGGTTTTTTCATAAAACTCTTGTCTTGTTTTGACTCCCCTTTAAGCTTGATAAACCAAGGATTTTAATGAAATTTTTTTTTTGGACAACTACTGATTTGGAAAAGAGGGAGGCGAGAGGCCTGAGCCCCCCGTTAAGACGATAGACATGTCAGGGCCCGATTAGTGATCAGGAGATCATGCGTTTTGCTCAAAATTGAAAGTGCTCGAAACTGTACTGAACTTGAGCGACCGGATAGGTCTCATTGTTGCGATTCTGGCACAGTGAACGGTTCGAAAAAACGATGTTGTATGAAGAAGATATTGCGTTCTGTTCGTTTTCCTAAATAATTAAAATTTTTGTGACAGGGTGACTGGGATGCCGAGTCAGCATGCAGGTACAGTCAGCAGATGACATATACTGAGAATATTCCTTTTTGTCATAACCAATCAGATCTCGCCATGTGGCACATCCAGGGTCAAAGATTTGGGTTGAACATGTTTTATTGGCACCATTGGATGGGGCACACGTGGCAAGCCCGGAGGCTGCCACGTGTCCCCAGAAGGCTAGTGTAAAATTTTGGTGTAGTTGGGGGGGGGGGGGGTGGGGTTCGACCCCGCGACCTAAGGTGCGCGCACGAGGGTCTTCACCATCCTGGCTACCACGTAGTTCTTACCCATATGATTAACCGCATAACTTTAAAGTGTTAAAGAATCACCATTGGGAGCTGGACTAGTAGATGTAGCCCAGGAGGGGTCAACTACTTCATCATGCCTGCTGTGTAAAACTTATGTGTGATGTTATTTCTCTGATATAAACTGATGTAAAATGTTATTTAGGCTTATTTTCATGCTTAAAAATCACAAATTCATCTATGTTTCATCGTTAAAAAAACTCATTCCTGAAGCAAACAAATGGAGACAAATTGTACATGTTTTTATTACTGAAAGGACACTTAGCACAGAAAACTAATACGCTCCTTTCAGATCAGGTTGGTATGAGAGATAGAGTTTAATATCTAGTGTTGTTGTGTGCAAAGATTTGTTAACTGTTTGCAAGGGTTTTCATGCTTACTAGGCTCAAGCTTAAGAGAGGAGAAGGCAAATTGGTGGAAGCAAGATGTTCTCAAAGTGAGCCACAACAAAGGAGGGAAAGATTGCCACATTCTCCACCACCTAGTTCACCTCCAAGAGAAGCAGAAAAAACATTAAGCATGCTTTCAGATGAAGAAGAAATCTATGAAGAGGTGGATCCCAAAGAAGAAGAAAGAGTGTTCAGGAAAGCATTCCTTGACATGACTGAGATGGTGAGAGTCCTTTATCAAGAAAAGAATGAAAGACTAGAAGGAGAAGGATCCAAGATTCACAATGAAGGTCAGGGATCATCAAGAGGTCACAATGATGAAGATAAATCAAAGAAGGGCAATGGAGGAAATGGAGGCAGTGGAAAGTCACCATCCTCACCCTCATCATCATCATCCTCTACTTCATTTTCAGTACACCAGTCACACAAGTCAAAGAACACTAGTAAAAGTCCTTTTCTAAAACTTGATGTTAAGTTTGAATTGCCAATTTTTAATGGTGAATTCAATGCATAAAATTTTGATAATTGGATTAGGAAATTGGAGGTCTATTTGAGAATTCAGAACCGTCATGATGATGATACCAAAATCCAACTAGCTTCATTGAGGATGGAAGGTGCAACACTTGTTTGGTGGGAAGCCAAGACAAAGGAGGAGATCAAAAAGCATGGTAAGATTATCCTATCATGGACTGATTTCATTATTGCAATAAAACAACAGTTTTGTCCATTAGCTCACATGCAGAAAGCCATAATGAACTGGAGAAATTTTAGACCATTGAAAGGACAAAATGTGCAAGAATACACCCAATAATTTAGGAGAAGAGCTCTCTTATTAGGGGTAGATTTGCAGAGCCAAGATACTTTTCTCAAGTACATAGGAGGCTTACATATCTACCTAAAACATACTATTCTCATGTTTAACCCTACAGGCTTAGATGAAGTTTGTGTTCAGGCCACACATCTAGAGGCTAGAGGGAAAAACATTACTGATGAGAGTAGGAAGAAACCTTTTAAGGGGAAAAACAAAGAGAAGACCTCAAAAGGTAAGGGAAAAAATAATGCATCTGTCAAGAAAGAGGGAGAGAAAGTGGTTTGTAAACATTGTTCTAGAGAAGGCCATGAAGAGAAAAATTGTTGGAAATTACATCTAGAAAAGAGACCCAAGTATAACAATAACAAAGGGAAGAAGAAAACTACAACTACAACTCAACCTGACTTAGGAGAGGATTCAGGTGATGAATCTAAAATTACAGCCATGGGATTGAAGAACATGAAGGGGAAAGAAATTGAAACAAAACCTAGTACTAGTACATCAAACTGTCACATACAAGTGCCAAATGAAGAAGAGAGAATTGAATTGTTTCATGTGAGGGTAATATCCAAACATACCAAGACTGACACACTGTTTGATAGTGGGTCACAAGAAAACTTAATCTCTAAAGACTTGATCAAGAAACTTAATCTTGAGACCATTCCACATCCAAAACCATATCCACTTGGGTGGATTTGTAAGGATGAAAATTTACAGGTTTCAAAGAAGTGCATATTGCGCTTTGCAATAACTGCACATTTTGTTGACATAGTTGAATTAGATGTAGTTCCGCTTGATATTACAGGTATTGTGTTGGGTAGTCCTTACTTGTATGATAGGAAAGCGATCTTCCATTTCCATGAGAACAAATATCATTTATTCAAAGATGGAAAGGAGTTCATTGTTAGAGCACATCGCAAGAAGACAAATATTGCAATGGTAAATGATGGACAGGTAAAGAGGTTGGTGAATTCAAGTAAGATTTTTTTTCTTCTAATGATTAAGCGTAAAGTTGATGTTAATCATGAATCATTTGAGGATTTTTATCCTAAGTTGAAATCAGATTTATATGATGTAGTTGATGCACATCATGAGATGTTTAAGGAGCCAACAGGATTGCCTCCTAAAAGGGAGATTCAACATGAGATTCAGTTGCAACAAGATTGTCCTCTTCCAAACATCGACATGTATCACATGTCGATAATGGAGAATGCTAAAATAAAGAGGAAAATCAAGGACATGTTGGAAAATGGACTCATAAGGCCAAGCACTTTGCCATCCGGTTCACCCATAGTCTTGATTATGAAGAAATATGGGATTTGGCGCATGTGTGTAGACTTCTAAGCTTTGAACAAGATAACGGTAAAGAATTGATACCCACTCCCAAGGATAGATGATTTGCTAGATCAGATGAAAGAAGAAAAGTTTTTCACCAAGTTATATTTACGAAGTGGATATCATCAAGTAAGAATTGTAGAAAGTGATATATGGAAGACTGCATTCAAAACCAAACAAGGACTCTTTGAGTGGTTGGTTATGTCGTTTGGTTTGTGTAATGCACCGACGAATTTCATGCGTGTTATGGATAATGTTTTGCGTCCATTTCTTGATGAATTTGTGATTGTGTATTTAGATGATATACTCATTTTCAGAAAAACAAGAGAAGAACATGTCTTGCATGTGAAAAGGGTGCTTGATGTTTTGAAGAAAGAGAAATTATTTCTTAAGATGTCAAAGTGTGAATTTAGAAAGACTTCTCTGGTTTATTTGGGACACATTGTAGGAGGAGGCCAGTTGAGAATTGATCCTTCTAAAGTGGAAGCCATTGTGAATTGGTCCACTCCCAAAATAGTAACCGAGGTAAGAAGTTTCTTAGGCCCAACTCAGTATTGGAGAAAGTTTATTGCTAAATTTTCTGCCATAGCAGCTTCTATGCATGCAGTGACAAGTGTGAAGAAAGGCTTCCTATGGGGAGGCAAACAGCAACAAGATTTTGAATCTTTAAAAGAAAAGATCAGTTCAGCTCCGGTCCTTGCATTACCGAATTTGAGACAAACATTCGAGATACAAACAGATGCTAGTGATTATGCCATGGGAGCAGTACTTTTGTAGCATGGTAAGCCTATCGCTTTTTATTCCGAAACATTAAATTGTGCTGTAACTAATTATCCTACATATGACAAAGAACTGTATGCGTTGGTACAAAGCATCAAGAAGTGGAAACACTACTTGATGGGTAAAGAGACGATTATACATACCGATCACCAACCATTACATTACTTGCAGTCGCAAACAAAATTGCAGCAATCACGACATTTCAAGTGGATGGGATTTCTTCAACAGTTTCACTTGATTATAAGGTACAAGAAAGGTATTTTAAATAAATTTGTTGATATGCTTTCAAGGAAAATTATAAGTGCTTCTACTTGACTTAAAAATGATTATATTGTACATAAGAGTTACATAGAACAATATGCATCTGATGTTGATTTTCAAGATGTGTATGCTAGTTTGAGTGAAGGGAATCAAGTTGAGGAAAAATGATTATCACATGCATAACAATTTGCTATTTCATTTGGGCAAGCTATGTATACCACAAGGAGAGAGGCTTAGTGTCATGAGAGAGGCTCATTCGTATCTTATTGCTAGACACTTTGGGGTAAGTAAAACAGTGGCGCATCTACAGAGTTATTGCTATTGGCCTCGCATGATAGATGGTGTGTCACGTTTTATAAGAGGTTGTTCTATGTGTGCAACAAGCAAGCCTAGAAATAGGAAACTTGGGTTGTACATGCCACTACCGGTACCATCAAGGCCATGGGAGAGTGTCTCCATGGACTTTTTTGGAGGTCTACCTATGTCAAGAAAACAACATGATTATCTTTATGTAGTTGTGGATAGATTCAGTAAAATGTGTATACTTATGCCATGTAAGAAAACCACTACTGCTGAACAAACTGCTAAACTTTATTTTCAACATGTATGGGTTCATTATTAGTGACAGGGATTCCAGGTTTGTTGGGAATTTTTGGTCCAATCTTTGGAAGATGATGGACACAAAGTTGAAAAAGAGTATTGCTTTTCATTCGCAAACTGATAGCCAAACTGAGGTGGTGAACAAAACCGTTGTGCATCTATTGAGATGATATTGCAGCAAACATCCCAAGTTGTGGGATTAACAACTGCATTACATTCAGCACGCTTACAACCAGGAAAAAAACTCTTCTACAAATACTTCACCTTTTGAAGCCTGCTTTGGGTATTTGCCGAAATCGCCATTAAGCTTCATCTTTGTGAAGGATGTTGCAATTTATGGGCATAGTGATATTGACAAGGCTCAAAATTTCATTGAGAAAATTTAGATTCTTCATCAACAAGTTCAAGAACAACTTGAGAAGAGTCAAAGAAAATACAAGGAGAAGCATGACAAACATAGAGTTGATCACAAGTTTCAAGAAGGAGATGAAGTATGGTTGTACATAAGCAAAGAAAGGATGCAAGGAGAAGGTAAAAAGCTCAAGCCCATTCGCTATGGTCCATTCAAGATCATCAAACAAGTTGGTAATAATGCATTTCAACTTGGTTTGCCTTCATAAATGCAAATGTATTCCATTGTCAATGTGGAAAATTTACGTTTGTATGAGCCTCCCTTGATTGATGATCAAGGGAGTGATATTATGCTGCCATATATAGAATATTTCTTGCTAGAATTTCTGGATGAGCTCAAGGAGGATACCATACTTGACAGGAGGACACGCACTTCTATGAGGGGAAGTGTCAATTATCTTCGAATTGGGCTTAAGGGTAGCAAACCAAGTAAGGCGAAGTGGATGGAAGTTGAAAAGGTGAGGGAGCTGTACCCTCATATTCTGAACATGTAATTAAAGTATTTTGGGGTCCAAAAGCTTCCCAATGGGGAGGTGTGATAAGGAGATCATGTGCTTTGTTCAAAATTGAAAGTGCTCGAAACTGTACCGAACCTGAGCGACGATTCCGGCACCGTGAATGGTTCGAAAAACCGATGTCGTATGAGGAAGATATCACGTTCTGTTCATTTTCCTAAACAACTAAAATTTTTGTGACAGGGTGACTGGGATGCCCAGTCAGCATGCAGGTACAGTCAACAAATGGCATATACTAGGAATATTCCTTTTTCTCATAACCAATCAGATCTTGCCACGTGGTGCATCCAGGGTCAAAGATTTGGGTTGAACGTGTTTTATTGGCACTGTTGGATGGGTGACATGTGGCAAGCCCAGAGGCTGCCAAGTGTCCTCAGAAGGCTAGTGTAAAATTTTGGTGGAGTTGGGGGGGGGGGGGGGGGGTGGGGGTTCGACCCCGCGACCTCCGGGCGCACGCACAGAGAGTCTTCACCATGCGAGTGTCTGGTTCTTACCCTTATGGTTAGCCACATAAATTTAAAGTGTTAAAGAATCACCATTGGGGGGTTGTAGGGACATTGGCAGCAAACCACAGTTACATTGTGATTCATAGTAGTCACATAACAAAGAAGCTCCTGAGAGCCAAATGTTAACCAAAGGGGCTACAAATATCCCTTTTACTTAGTGGTTTGATGTGTTGAGGTCACATGTCATCGTGACATAAAATTGCAATATGACGGTTATATTATACCGTAACCTTTGGTGGAAGAAAACACGGTCACATAGTGCAGTTTGCATGGTTTTAAATGCCATGGTCTTTGGAACATTGACGCCTCCAGGTTCCGCTCCCTTGTTGCAAATTTTCAAAACCATAAACTGCAGGGTTTAAGGCGGGGGGTCAGCTTGTGACCACCCCGCCCCTAACCACTTACATTAACTGCGACGGTTTATTCTGGCAGAGGATTTAGCGCAGACCTAAAATTTAGGGATAATTGCCAAATTAACTACAGTTCTCCACAATTAGTGGAGATTTTCTAGCTGAGATTGGGAAAAGGTTTTGGGAGGTCAATTTTAGACCAATTTGGGTGAAACAAGAGTCTACCTATACTAATTTGAGCATTCTGGAGCCACTGGTGCAGAGAAAAAAACCATTAGAGGCTTGTAAACACATGTATTTTCAATTTTGAGCATAATTACAAAGAGGGACATGCCATTGGGAGCTGGACCAGCAGATGTAGCCCAGGAGGGGTGAACTGATTCATCATGCTTGTTGTGTAAAACTTATGTGTGATGTTATTTCTATAATATACACTACTGTACAGTGTTATTTAGGCTTATTTTCATGCTTAAAACTCACAAATTCATTTATGTTTCATGGTTAAAAAAAACTCATTCCTTAAGCAAACAAATGGAGACAAATTGTACATGTTTTTATTACTGAAATGACACTTAGCACAACAAACTAATACACTCCTTTCAGATCAATTAGGATCAGAGAAATGGTAGAGGTTGTAGAGCCGAGGTTCCACCGATACACAATTCTGTCTCTATAATGATTTTTAACACCTATTTGTTGCTTGAATTCTCATGCTAATGGAGTAGTTCCTACAAAACTTTAGCAGTAATTGGATTCCTAATGGGTTGCGCATCTAAACAAAAAATGAATGGTTATTTCCTATAACATGCATGCTATTAGGGTTTTTATTGGCATAAGTATGCTATCATGATGTCTCCTTTTTGGAGTTTGAAATTTTTTCTCATACATGTTCAATTAATAGTAATGTTACAAATCTAGCAAATTTATTATTTTTATTGGCATAACTATGCTATCACGATGTCTCCTTTTTGGAGTTTGAAATTTTTTATCATGCATGTTCAATTAATAGTAATGTTACAATTCTAGCAAATTTATTATTTGTATTTTTATTATTTTCTATGGAAATCTTTGTTAAAGGCCTACCTCCTAAAATGTGTTTATTAGTTGTATAGTTGATATTTTAATTTTCAGTTTTTTAACTTGATCTTTTTCAATTTTTATTTTACCAGTAATGACAATCTTTGTGGATGCTTCGAATCATATTGGCAACATTTTTTTATTTTCGCTTCAATTTTACAATGCATATAAATTATTGATTTTTTGTAGTGTTTTGGAAAGAAAAAATAATTTGCAACCAATAATAATGAATGAGAGATGTCTCCAAAAATGACTACAAATCAAGCCTGGATTGGGTTTGATATCAATATCACAAATCAACTAATTTATAAACTATAAATTAAATCAAATATCCAAATATGAAAAAAATCATTCTCTATATAATTAATTAATTGAAATATTGAATAATTAATGTGCAGGTGCCTCCATAACAACATAACACGATAAATATCATTTACTAGTTACGTAATTTGAAAGGTTTATGACCTTAGGATTATTTGATTATTATTATTAATTATATAATATTGTTTATGTACATTAAAATAATTGTATGAGTTAAAATGTTATGTTTTTTCAAAGAAAGGTGCATAAAATTAAAGTCAATTATAAACAAATTATATAATAAAAATTTGGGATGTTGAAAAACAACAAATGCTATTTTGTAATTTTTGAAGGTTCTCCGGTATATGATACTGAAAAGGAAGCTGCATCGTCTATGATGAGAAATACCAGAAGGGTGGAAACAATGTGGCTTTCGTAAGATGATATGATATTACGATATTTATGAGATTAGTTCAGATAAGCCTTGTTGCAGAAGCTCTGTGACATTGACAACCCATGACCGTGAAGACTTTGTCTTGACAAGTAGATGACTTCGTCTTTGGTATTGTCCCAGTGCTAAGGAGATGACTTCGTATTTGGCATTATGGACAACTCTGACTCAATTTGGAAAGTATAATATTGGTTAAGAGATAGTGATTAATATTTTAATTAAAAGTAGTTATTTTTTGATATGTTTAGGAACCAATTAAAATACTTAAGTAAATTTGAAAAGGTAACTATTTCATTGAATTGGAACGCACTAAAAGTTGGGAATGACACATCCTAGTGACAACATATACCCAAATAACAACATATTCAAAGATGAATAATCGCTTCATGAAATTCGTGTGAAATTACAACATTGTAATGAAAAAACAACTTTAGAATGGTGGTTCACATCTTTGTTAGCATATTATCCACATGGATTGATAGGAATGTTTTTCATGCCATGCTATAAAAAGGTATTGCAATTTCTTTTGCAGCAAAACAAAAGTTGCAAACTTTGCATAAATTTTTTTGGTGATGGAATTCTTGACAAACCCCAAGACAAAACATCTAATTATGCTACAAAATGACCAACCCATCTCAAACAAAGTTGCAGATCATATACTATGCTAACAACCGCGGAGCTCTGCGATTCGATTTCCAAAGAACATTGATCGAAGATATCAGAAGCTCTCCCAACTCTGATGCAAAACACAATGAAACAGTTAGTTAATTAAATGCCTCATGGCGGTTAGCTAAGAATAGCTGGAAAATTTTAATATTTAATATTTCATTACTAATTTCAATTGTCAAACCAAATCACAATTCACTAAGGATTAAAGTAAAAAAAAAAATCCCCAACTGTTAACGACTTTCGTCCAACCTTTGTCAAGGTCTCTGTGCTAGGCTCCCTCCTCTACCGATGATAACAAGAATGATAGTAGTGGGCTAAAAAATCATCGTATTTAAAAACTTTAATTAACGTTTTTTCAAGTTATTATTAACACCGAACATGCATCGTTGTGCACGTATATAATCAACATGTGATACACTTGTAGCCTAATATCAGTAAATTTTTTTTATAAACATATATGTGAATCCATTAAAACCAAATATTTCGTTGTGCGGGTATATAATCAACATGTGTCACACTTGTAGCCTAGTATCAGTAAAATTTTTTTTATAAACATATATGTGAATCCATTAAAACCGAATATTTTAACATGTGTTTTCGACTGTTACCATTTTACCCAGCAATTTGACAATTACAGGCCCCAGACCTACGCAGCATCCCCAGGGTCATTCGTTTTCTCTTTGTTTCCAGGGTGGGTTGTGCATATTTCTCAAACGTCTCAAACGTTTTCTCCAACCTACCTGACCGTACCATTATCTGCCCTGCCTAACTCTCTATCCTTCCTGCCTCTACGCCTTCTGACCCGAGATAAGTTCATGTTCCAGTGAAACTATAGTTCTAGCATTATTAATTTGGTTAGTGCCCACTTGTCTTTGTACTGTGAGTAATTTACTAAGATTGGGAAAGTGACTAAGCTCAGGATGAAGGATGTTGCTAATGGAACAAGACTAAGATGATAAAAATATGCTAATTAATGGCTCGGTAGTTCATCACTTGCTTTCGCCTGAAGTTTCCCCTGCCAATTGAATCTTTTCGACAATGCTACTTGAACGTTGCACGCTGCTACTCCATGAGTAAATGATGTATGTTTTGTATGGGTTAAAATGCTGTTGTATGATGGTCTGATTTATTTTCTGGCTGTGTGAAGAGAATATATTGATGTGTTTCTGGTGTATTTTCTCCTATTTTTTGGTGTATTTTCTCTTGTTCTTACATAATGTATAAAACACATAAAAACATAACAAACAACAATCTCTTTTAGTTGTGATATTGAAGAGTTCATGTGTGTTGTGATGGTATGTATTGCATGAAACTGTGTCAATACCCATAGAAGACCATAAATTTCCATGTAAACCAAGGCTCCATGGCCTAATGGTTCTCCATACTCGTCAAATACTAAGCCGAATATGGGGATGTTGGAGCTGTGCATTTAAAATAAGTGTTTGCAGTACTTTGGTGATCCAAATTTTAACTTTTATCATTTTTTTCCTCATTTCCCAACTTTCATATGCTTCGGATTATATGGATGTGAGAAAGCCAGTCTCCAATTCATAGCTTCTGAATACTTTCGGGTATATTCCAGTCCGAGTAATCCGGTAGGATCATGAAAAGGGTAGGGAGTATACGAGTAGATAGCAGTGCCAATGGGGGAATTTTGTTCTTAATCTTTAGCACTATAGCCTGAGCCTTTGCCCAAATTGCACCACCCATAACAGTATTATATCGATATCGATATATAGTCCGAGAGACAATTGCTCGAGAAAAATCCATATTGGCTACTGTACTCCCATTCGTTCAATTAGCGTGGGCTTTGAATCTGTTTACTCTTAAACTAGTTATCCAACCCATTTGAAGATCCAATTCCAGTCCCATATTCATAGCTAGAAGTTGCATTTAAAATAATATTAGAAGAACTTATAGAAAGCTATATAAGTGAATTCCAGTCCCATATTTATAACTAGCAGTTGCGTTTACAATAATACAAGAAGAACTTACAGAAATGTTTATAAATTATAGAAAGGTATATAAGTGGATTCAAATAACTTACAAAATGTTGTATCCATATCTACCAGTATAAGCAACAGAGGTTTCGATGCTCACTACCTAACATTTGCATGGCTATACAGGGGACAGATTCATCTCGAGCAGAATCAGAATAAGAACTAGCATCTGTAGGGGGCAGCAGAATCAACAGTAAAAGTGGCAGAAGCATGGCAGCAGCATAGCAGCAGAACAATAAGAATCCAACAGCAGTAGTCCTTCCTTCCAGTGGAATCTAGCCCAACAATAGTAGAACCTTAAGCAGTAGCATAGATGTAAAGAAACACCACACCAAGGGCATGTACAGAAACACGACACCAAGGCATGCACACAGCCATCATGGAAGGCACATGCCCTTCGGAGGTTGCCCTTTGTATACTATTACATAACTTTTGAAACAAAAAAACATCAAACATTTAATGCTTACCGATTAATGCTAGCATTACTTCCAGTACCAAATAGAAATAAAATCAATAAGTGCAATGAAGTTATAAGATAACCTACCTCCCTCGACTGCATTGGGAAAAGGCCAAATAAGACAATGAAACATCTTATTGGCCATCAAACCCTCAGATCAATTTGATAGGCTATTTAAAACATAAAATAAGAATGAAAGTTAAAAACTTTAGCTTAAACTTAAAAGCGACTAATACTAGGACTAAAAACGATTACAATAGTCCCTGCCATGCCATAGGCAGCAGGGAATAATAAGGAAACACATATTATGTGTTGTTGTATTGTTAACTTTTTTGAGAAAGATCCCATCTCTTTCAAAACATTATTTATTTACTGATACATGGATAAAGAAAACAATTAATTTAAAACTTCAAAATAAAACATACGGAGAAAGTGAAAATGTTGTACACTTTTTTGATAATTATTTGAGTGTTATATGATTAGAAAAGGGATCAAGATGGCTCTCAAAACCATTACTTCTCTAAAATGGGCTTACCCAAGTTTTACAACTATACAAAGCTTTTAACCTAGTATGACATCAACTCTCATCCATGTTAGGTCACCCTCTTATTTAATTTAGCTCTATAATATTACATTCAACTACCAGTCTTGAGGGGGAATTGTGGTTGGATTGGACCAGTATTATATATATAAAATTATATCAACATTCAAGTTTGTATTTACATGAATTATAACATTTTAAATTTTGTTAAAGTTTTTAAAATTTTATTACATATATTAACCTTTTAACTATCATCAGAGGGACTCAATTATCATTAAAGGGACTTAGGATTAAACTATTATTATCTAATAATGAAACAATTTGTGATATTATTCTAATGTTTAAAGTTATGTATGTCTTACTAAAGAAATTAGGTATTAATTCAAGTAACCATCATTACAGGATCTAAGAAATTAGATAAAATCTCTAATATCAAGTAATAAAATAGTTCGTGATTGCCGACTAATTAATGAAAAATAAAGCATACTATTTAATATGTTGCTTAATTAATATTTTTAACAAAAAAAACATACATACAATTATATTGTTAATCACAAAAGGAGATTAAGTGTTGCCAAATTCAAGAAAACAAAAATATTATAAGATTCCTTTAGAAAAATCCCTGATCGGGGTGCGAGATAGGGCATTGATCTCAATTGGACTCGAGTCACAGATAGAGGCATGATCACTCATAAGGCGAGGTGGCCGGTTGACGAATCACATTTACTCACTTGCATGTGTAAGGTGGCATCGTTAAAGTAGAGATATATGGAGAGATGCCGAGGAAGGCGATGTGGTTTTCTCTGGTGTTTTTGTCGCACTTTGTCTATTCATTCGTCGATTAGAATCAGGAGCTTGGTTCAGGTTGCAAGCTTGGTCGTGGGCGGGAGACGCAAAGGTACTCATAGCTTCCAAAGGCGTGCTTCTGGTGTGAGTATGCTTCTTTTTTTCCCCTTATTTCCCTCCTCTTGAACATGGTTTTGTGGTTGTCGTCAGCTGGTTTACTGGTTGTTTCTAAAATGTGTTTTATGATAAGTCTTGAAGAAATCTATGCTGGGTATGAGGCTGTTAGTACAAAAGGTGATGCTTGTCCTTTGCGCTCTGTCAGTATCACTGTGATGTATGGAAATTTTCTATCTTTGATGGATTTGTATGGAAAAATTATGGTTGTGTCCATATTGAATGTAATGGGGATTGGGTTTTCAATAATGAGAGATACTTAAGGAAGCACCAATCACACCAAGCGGATTGGGTAAATTGGGTGGAGGGGACTCCTGCATGGCAGATATCCATGTCCTTGTTTGGGTTGTGGGCTGTCTTGGAAAACAAGGATATCCCACTGAGCTATGTCCTGTTTAAAGGAAGAAAGTATAAATTGTTTGCTTAATTTCTTGCTCATGTCTATTTTATACCATGCCCTCATATTTGTACTAGTTTCTTTGACCTACGACTAGGCTTTGTTCCCATGCCTTCTTGTTTGTCCATTGGATGGGTGCTTGCTTGGTTAGAATTTTCTTTGATTGGCACTGACAATATTAATTGCGCAAGATTTGGGTTCTCTTGGTTGATTTTCTTCTGTTCAGCTGGTTATCGAGATTACTCAAATTGGATTTATATGGCACACCTTGCCTCTTCCAAAGGAAATCACAAACGAGGCATAAATGTTTCAGGTTGAAGACGTGGTCGTGGGCGTAAGGAAAGGCAGACCCCGACACCATCAGTCAAGGGTAGAGGTCACCGAGGTATAGTTGGAAAAGCTAGAGATGTTGCCCAGGTATATCATAACAACACCCTTCCTCCTGCTTGTCAATCTATAAAAGGGTGGGAAGCATAAGTTAAAGAGAAAGCTGAAAACTGAGACCCAAACTTTGGAGAATGGTTATCTTTATTGTAGGACCTAGGCCACTCCAGAGGAAAATATACCCAATTCCAACAGTCGATATACCTATATTGGATTATGAAGAATATTGTTGCAAAAACTATAGAGTCCAGCTTAGCTGGCCCATCTAAACCCACTTCTAATCTCTAGGAAATTCATAAGGAATTTTAGTTCATTCAATGTTAAATACAACTCTAGAATGTTCGTCTCAGCTGGATCGAGAAGTATATCTTGTGTCTTCCACAGACTGAGCTGTCGGGCTCTAGTGCCAGAGATCCAACGCCTGTGGACTCCTTAGACGAATAATGGTCAAACTAACATGGTTGTTCTCGTTGGAAAATTTTGAGTTATATTTATTTTAGTTTCTCCGAAAGTTCCTTGCTGTTGTAGTTATCTAGATATTAGGATTGTTAAATACATTCAGACCTATATTGCACTCCTTGAAATTTTCAAAACATTTTATTTTTGGATGGCTTATCATGCAGTTGGATGGCCAACAGATCCAGTTTCCCAGTGGGCAGGTTGAGGCCATCTAACACCTATTAGATGTGTATGTATTCCTATCTACTTTTTGAAATGAAATAGAAGAGCCCTACCAAACTTACAAAAAAACTCCAGCAAAGGAGTATCGTTGCCGAAGTTAATGTATATTTCATCTTCAAAAAATCTTAATCTATATAATCTGTAACATATAATCTTGAAATGATATTATTTGTCTGTAAATTCCGCCCTGCTTCACTTTGGGACAACAAACCCATCATACTGTAAATATTACCAACATCTCATTCCTCATTCCAATTAGATTAGGTTTTGTTTGTAATGTAAAAACCTATATAATATTATTTGTCAAAACATGAAAATTATAAAGCACAAGTCAACTCTTATTACATGTAAAATGTTAGTGAAATTGGAATACTTACAAAACTAAAATGTTAGTCCCTATTATGTGTAAAATGTTGCATGAGATTGGAATACTTACATAACTGAAATATTGTGTGTTGCCTCTAAAATATTACATGAAATTGGAACTGGGTAGTTACAAAAATAAATTGTTGAGTGGAAAAATTAGGTTGGTGTGACGTAAATTTTATCAAAGTGAAAAATAATTAGTTTATCATAGTTAAAAAAACTTTTATGTGAGTTAAATTTTCTCAAAGTAAAAACAATAAGTATTTCTCATATATAAACCAACATAGATCCATCTAAAATCCAGATCTATCAAGCGTAGAGGGGATCAAATCTCTCATTGTGCAAACCTTTGAAGAAAAGTTTGCACCTCTTGATCCCTCTTAAGATAGATCTATGTTGGTATTATTTTAATTACCTCAATATGTATATCTATTTTGGAATAGAGCTTCATTTGAAGAAAAGTTTGCACCTCTTGATCCCTCTTAAGAATCAAGATGGATCTATGTTGGTATTATTTTAATTACCTCAATATGCATATCTATTTTGGAATAGAGCTTCCATAATTTAATTATCAATATATAATAGGTGGATGTTAGGGATTTAACCTTTATGAAATATCCATGGAATTATTTTATTAGTGAGGAAAGAGAGTTAAAATTTTTCTTAAAAATAATTGTCCTTTTGGCTTTTCAATATATATATATATATATATATATATTCCAAATTAAAATAAACAAATAACTAAATTATAACTTTATTTTGTATTATTATTATTATTATTTTATTATTTAGTTATTTTATAATAAAGTTATAATTCATTTAATTATTTATTTTAATTTGGAATTTATAACAATATACGAGAATTATTTATTTTTGAGTTTGTAATTATTTATTGGTATGTATTAAATGTAAACAAATTAATCAAATCCTCAATTTGTCCATATTTAAATTATTATTTTTTGGTTATGACATAATCATGATTTAAAAAGTCAATTTATTTTCAAATTAATAATAATAATAATAATTTGGTTTTTTAATGAAAATTTATATTTTGTAATATAATATAAAAAATGATAAAAAAATTTCAAAATTTGAGAGTTAAAATAAATTAATAGCAAACCAAATCTATCTACATGTGATAAGTAAATGAGTTTAGGCATTTTGGACATTATTGGACACAACCTTCCCCTCCCTATATTTCAAATAGGAATATTACATGAAATATAATAAAAATATGTATCTAGAGAAAATAGGTTATTAAATAAAAAATAGTTTCATTCACTGTGAAATTGAATATTCAATTATTAAATTTTAATGCAAATTTGTAAAAATAAATTGAAAATATAATAAAATAATATAAATTATTTGGGGGATTTCTCTTTTAAGGCGTGTTAGGGATTCCTAGGTAAGGAGATCCATGAAGCAGTAGAAGAATCGTGGTAGACTATGTTTATCCATGCCACTCTTAATGCAACTTTCTTCACCCTCATCCCTATAGATCAGGTGATTGTATAAGAAATCATGTGTTTTGGGTAATGTATCTGGTCTTCGTTTATATTGTGTTGATCTTCTTATCACACATCAAAAAATTGTTGATGATGTGGTTCCCTCTGGGCCACCTACTGTGAAAGAAGTGAAAGGAGTAAGGAAGATCATCCAAACCTTCATAGACGCTTTTGGAACTATTGTAAACAAGGACAAAATAAATATCTTCTTCTTTTATTATTCAAAGGCTATTCCCATTCATTTGACTAGGATTTTGGGCTTTAAAAGGGGCCACCTACCTTCAAAATATTTGGGCGTGCCTCTCGTTTCATATTTCAACTGTGTGTGAACTTGGGAAGGTCTCATGGAAAGGATTCAGAGGAAGGTCAACAATTGCGCTTTTCAAGCTCTTGATTTCCCAAGTCTCTTAATACTCACCAAAGGAGTGTTACAAGCCATACCAAATTATCAATTAGCAGTAATTCATGTCCCAAAGATAGTTTGTCAATGTCTTCGCTCATTATGGAGCGATTTTTTGTGGAGAGAAGAAACCAAACCAATA
This sequence comes from Pinus albicaulis, assembly GCA_034641835.2. NCBI lineage: Eukaryota > Viridiplantae > Streptophyta > Pinopsida > Pinales > Pinaceae > Pinus > Pinus albicaulis. The sequence goes on from CM076581.1 coordinate 1,143,229,973, forward strand.
AAATGTGCCTTAGTAGGATGGGACAAGTTGACAAGACCAAAATCGATGGGAGGACTAGGCCTCAGGGATCTAGAATTGATCAAATCAACCTATGGTATGAAATTATGGTGGTTGTGGGTGTAGGTATGTCCTCAAATTTGGAAGCAAATATACTTTAGGAAGTATTTAATTCTACACAAACAGGAGGAGCAGTTAAGTTTTGATGGCTCCATCTAGGGATCAGGAATTTGGACTTGGACACATAAAGGTAAATATCTTGTTCGTCATTATGATTTCTGGGAGATAAAGGGAGGAAAATTGCGTCTTTTTGGGAGAATTCTTGGCAGTAGCGTCCCCGTTTGGGAGAGATTGAAAGGCTCCAACCTATCCAAACTCTATCCACAGATTTGGGAGCCAACAAGATAGAAAATTTCTAAAAGCCACTAGATGATAATCAATTGTGGAGACAATGGAAGGATAGAATTCATTGGCCCCAGAATGATGTCGCCTACCCATGGGAAGAGTTCCAAGAAATACTATACATCCGATAGATTAGCGTTTTTCATTAGAAGGATATTTTACGATGGGGTAAACAATCATTAGGATATTTTTCACTTAAGGAAGAATACTTCTTACCTTCATGCTCCTAGGTAAAGGATATGTAAGTGGTAGGGAACTGGTTGTGGGATGGTTCATGGTGGTCTAAGCTCTCTACCCTTCTCTGGTTGATCACTTGGGGGAAAAAAATCACCTGAGACCGTCTTCGTAAAAATGGGTATGAGGGATCGTCACTTTGTCAATTATTCTTACAAGCGGAAGGGTAAAAAATCACAACATTATTACCTGCCTCTTCACTATTTGGATTCAACCTACCTTGTTCGAGTGATGTGAAAAATCTATTGGATCAATGGTTTGGTCGAAGGTTTAAAACACAGTTGTAATACGAGCCTAGTGATTGGATTTAGGCTTTACCCTTTAGAACTTGTAGAAGGAACATAACCCGCGAGTTTTTGAAATGAAGAAACGGAAAGAGGCAACATTGAAGGAAATTATCCTTCAAAACATCTCGGTTCTAGCATCTTCCTTCACTTCAGATAATTGGAAAATGAACGAGTCTGAAGATTATATTTTAAAGAACCTTGAGATGCACTGATCTATGATTACCCCCTTACCCATATACTCTACATTTTTCCAATCATTTGTTTGACAACTCATATACCCTTCCCTTGAGCTCTTTCATGAAACTAAGTTTTGATAATGCTTCTAAGGGAAACCTGAGAGAGACTAACTTTGATGGGATCGTTCGAGACGATAAATCCTCTCCTTTGCGTGTATATGCATAATCATGTGGTGTGACTACAAATAATCTATTATAATTCCTCGTTGTTGAAAAAGGTTTAAAAGTTGCAGCCATAGAGGGCTACTGTTTGATTCAGGGTCATGGAGACTCCCAAGTAGTTATGCAATGTATACAAAAATTTCTAAATGGGCACCCAATATAAAAAATGGTTCATAGTTGGAACTTAGAGGAAGTGGTCTCAAACATTCAAACTTTATTATTAAAATTTGACTATATTATTCCCCGACATGCGCAGTGGGAAGGCAATAAGGCGGTAGAAGCATTGGAAAATTGGGGTAGTCTCCAATGAAACCTGGCCCTAGGTGATCATTGGATGGTTGTGGCACTACGAGTGGATGTACAAGAAGTAAAGTGGTTTGTAGAACATGACAAAGTAGCAACAAAAGTTGTTGTCTCTGATGGGGGTGTTTTTCATCGTCACAACCTCGTCAGGGAGCATGATTAACATGCCCAACATTGGAATGGAACACGAGTTGGTGGCCCCGGGATCGAGAGACATACTCTCCACTTGTCATCTCCTCATTGTTGGGTGTGAGTTATATTTTTTCCATGACTAGTATCATGCGTTGTACGTTCCACCGACTGTAGCAAGGGGGGTGGTATCCCCCTTGTTGGGGTGTTTGCATGGGGTCCGGGGCAGTGCCCTAGATTTTTTTATTTTTTATTTTTTTTAATTTTATGCGAGCCCAATAATAGTTGGGCAAGCCCAAGGATGGGGGGCATAACCAAAAATGATGGGAGGACCTACCCATGGTTTTGTTCATGAGTTTTGCACATGATTTTGGGCATGATGGTTTTCTTTCCATGGTAATTTGTAAATCTGGTCAAGGGAACTATGGTTATGTTCTAATCCAGGGTTAGTGGATTGGGGTTTAAGAATGTTTCGACATGTATATATATGTATTGTAAAATTGAAAGGAATATAATGAAAAATCAATTTGGTAGTCCCAGTTTTTGGATCCATGGGAAAATCTCTGTGTATATTTGTTTTATGTTCTCACCATTGTATATTTTTCTGTTTAAAGAATTTGTTTGCAGATAATTTCTGTATTGGGTTAAAACCTACACTCATCCTTGCGTGACACCTTGTTGTTTCATAGTTTAAGGCTTACCTACCCCTGTCTTGTCGGCTTAAATGAGAGCGGGTGGTTGCATGTGTTGTGGAGTACGCCATTCTCTTTGCTATCAAGTCGCATAACTTAGCAGTTGCAATGGTAATTCTCTCTCATGGTGGATTGGTGGAGGCCAGAGGGGATCCTGACAAAATGTTCACAGAGCTCATTCATAAACATATGATTTATGGGTACTCTGTGCTTGTTAAACAACGTGCTCAAGCGTACACTTGTCCCTCCATTAATTTCACATACTTTGATTTATCCCTTCAACAACTCAAGCCTATCATGTTCATGCCTCATTATAAATACATGATAAATTTCTTAGGGTGGCGACATAGATATTTTGTTGGTATTGTTGAGGAGGGTCTCAGATCATTCATTGTTCTTGGTTTTGTTGGATGGTCTCTTGGAGGGTCTCTTTTGGACTACTAGGAGGTTTGTATCTTTTCTATTACCCTTACTTATTGTCAGTTTTTTTCAAGACTTATGCTTAAAGCCTTCTGACACGCCGTCTATAGTTTTGTGAATTTACAAGTTGTTCAATGTTTTTCGTACTTTTTATCCATAATATGGGTACTGGTCCTTCTTTCAAATTGGTGGTTGTTTTACTGTGTTCATTGTTTCAAGTACCTAATATTTCCATAATATTTTTCAACTATCCAGAACTGGTTTGTGGAATTTGGTACCCTGACACCTTTTCCATTTCGTTTTGATATTTTCATTTGCTCATCTAGTATCACTGTTGGTTCAAGGTTGTTGGGACCTGAGTTTCTCTGCATCCCAGAAATTGTGTTATAATGGGAGGTAGGGTTTGTTCTCCTGTTAAAATCTTGTCATATTGATTTAGATATCCACTCCTGTGCTCTTCTCATAACTGATGATGTCATCTTCCTTCAAGCGATTTATCCATAAACAAGAGTAAATATCCTTAACTGTTCACCTTTCATTTCATGTCATTCACCCCATTACCCAATTTCCTATGTAATTATGGCTCCACGAAAAATATTTCCCAGTTGTCATTGTGGCACACCTGGTTCATATTCCTCTTGTCGGTGATGCTTTCTTGGTTGGGAGTTAGTGGCGAACCACTTTGACTCCATTCCTCTAGAAGTAAGGAATGAAATTCGACATCTCGAAGTGAAGGAGTTCAGTGACCGTCTATATTTTTCCGATTCTAAAATTAGAGGCACCAACCTCAAGTGGGTTCTTGATCTAGGGAATTTCAGGAAGCGTAGGATTCACTTTCTCTATTCCCTCTCTCTCAACAAACAACTAGATACTTTTCTCCAAATGGTTATTTGTGACAAGCAAGTTGACAAATACAAATTGTTTGTAGGTCAGGAACATCTTAAGAGAATTCTACAGGACATTCACTACAACTTGGATGACATCATGGCCAAACTAACGAGGGTGGAGCGGTTTGTGGTATCCGATTTGGGTACTGATTCTAATGAGGTGCATGAAGCACCGATATTTATTAATGCTCCTGCTCACAACTCCCCTTAGAAAAAATCCTCTCACCACTCTTTGGTCATCATTTCTGACTAATGATCTTCGTCACCTCAAACACTCGTCTTAATTTCTCGATATTTCATGGTTTTGCACTTGCCTTCATAGTTTGTTCTCAACATAGCACTATGGCCCATAGTTTGTTTCTTGTTTTTTGTATCCAAACACAGTTCGGCATGAAAACTTGTGACTAAGTTCATTTTATTTTTTTTAGATGCAATTTTGATGTTATCGCCTATCTAACATAACATTAACAGGCTTGGTTTTATCATTCTCTAGTTTTTATATGTTTCTCCTTAAATTATGTAAAACTATCAAGGTACCAGTGCACAAGTACAATTAATATGTAAGGTTAGCTTTGTCTATGACATAATAAAGTTTTTGTTCCTAGTTTTCATTAGCAGTTATGGTGTCTGTTGGCTATCCCTAGTTGAATTTATAACCTCCTAGGGAGTTTTTTGTAAAGTATGATCAACTATCAATGTAACGTCTTTTAGCATTAATGGAAATCTTTTAAAAAATCTTACAAAAAAAAGTGTCATGATTCAAAATATGAAAGTTTGGACATGCTTGAATACCAAACATTGCTTCACACTCTTACAATTATCTTCTTTTCTTAGGTTAGACAGTTAAATGAAATTGACTCGTTGGTTTTAGGGTTCCTAGGTGATCATGTCCTAAGTTGAAAAAATGCTCAAAATTGGAACTGCTCAGAATTGGTTGAAACCATAACAATTGGATAGGCCTCGTCGATACGATCCTAGCACCGTGAACGACACTCAAATCTAACACTGTATGTGAAAGTTATTCAAGTTTGAAATTTTCAAATTCCTTCAAAAATCAGTTTGACCAGTGTTGACTTTTGAATTTGGAAAATATTAAAAAAATAATATTCCTTGGAATATTCAACGAAATATTCCCTGTGGACCAATCAGTGGCCGACAAGTGTCAAGTTTGGATTGGACAATGGATTGACTTGGTTTATTTTGGACCAAAGAGGGACTGCCACGTGGCAGGCCCGGAGGCCGCCACATGGCCCCAGGCTGTAGAAGAATTGGCATATCAAAATTTTATGAGTCCAAGAGGTTTGAACCTTGGACCTCGACTCCACAAACCAGACACGCTACCATTGTGCCCCGCACATTAATTCTTAACCATAAAGGTCTTTCTGCATATATAAGGTTTCATTAAAGTTTGGTTGGTGGCCAAAAGGGGCCAGCCCCCTATACATGATACCATGGGCCACGACCCTGGCTTAAGACCTCCAACAGTTGCGGATTAACGTGGTGTTCACATTATAAGCAGCGACATTTATTTGAAACAATTTATGTCCACGGTTTACAAAACCGTTTGTTGGATGGTTCCGTCGGCGGCTAGGGTGGCAGTCTATGTGACCAGCCACCCACTAAATATTTAATGCCATAAATACCGTGCAGTTTTTTTGGAGCAGAGCCCCCAAATTCAGTGGCATTTGCCAAAAATAGTCGGATTTAACTCCAGTCTACCAATTTTGGTGGAGTTTTTATAGGCCAAACTGGACAAATCTTGTTTTGATCATAAATTCTCCATTAATAAACCTTTTTAGACGAAATTTTAGTCAATTTTGACTATTCTCAACAATCTGAAGCCATTGGAATAGGTTGCAAAGCCAATAGAGTTGATCTTCAGGTAATGTTACTTCAGGGAAGCTTGGAGAGCCATCAGGGCCTAGAGGGTGTTGGAGCTATATTGGGCTATGCTTAACCATTTGAGGTGAAACAAAAGTCAATTTATACTAATTTCTGCATTCTAAGTTCATTTTTACAGCTTTTTTGGTCTGTTTAGGCCTTCTTTTCACTGTATTACCAATTTCAGCGTTATAATATATCAAGGACATGCCCATTGGGAGCCTTGAACTCGGAAGATGTAGCCCAGGAGGGGTGAACTGCCTCATCATGTTGCTGTGTGTTTATGGTGAAGTTATTCTACTATGTTATTGAGATTAAAGTTGTTAAACAGTAAATTAAAACAACACTCCCTCACACTTAAATTCATAAACAGTTACCAAAATCACTTTGTTTCACTTGCAAGACATTACAAACACTTTGCACACTTAATTTAATGCAAATGAATACTTTGAACAGTAGTACAAATACTTTCGTTTTTAGATCAGTTGGTATCAAAGCTCAGGATTAGAGCCTTGGAAGCTAGATTTTTTACTTAGCATTTGTTTTGTGTAAAGATAAAGTTATTTGTTTGCAAGTTTTGATGCTTACTAGGCTTAAACTCAAGAGAGGTGAAGGAAACTTGGTTAGTGCACAAACTAATCCATAACCAAGAAGGGTTAGAGAACCACCTCCAAGAGCCATAGAAGCAGTTTCAAGCATGTCTTCAAGAGAGGGAGAAGGTCCTGAAGATATGGATCCCAAGGAAGAAGAACGAGTATTCCGGAAGGCTTTCTCGGATATGACAGAGATAGTGAGGATCCTCTACCAAGAAAGAAATGATAGGCTTGTTGGAGAAGGGTCTAAAAACTAGAAAGAAGGAGAGGGTTCCTCAGGAGGAAAGAAGAGTGATGACAAGTCAAAGAAAGGACATGGAGGAAATGGTGATCCACCATCCCCATCTTCATCCTCTTCCTCTACATCGTCTTCCTCGACTTCGGTAAATCAGTCTCATATGTCCAAAACCACTCGTAAAAGTCAATTTTTAAAGCTTGATGTCAAATTTGAATTGCCTATGTTTAATGGTGAAGTCAATGTAGAGAAACTTGATGATTGGATCAAACAATTGGAAGTTTATTTAAGGATTCAAAACCTTCATGATGACGACACCAAGATACAGTTAGCCTCCCTGAGAATGGATGGAGCAGCATTGGTATGGTCGGAAGCCAAGACCAAGGATGAAATTAAAAAACATGGTAAGATTACTTTATCATGGGCTGAATTTATTACTGCAATCAAGAAGCAATTTTATCCATTAGCTCATTTACAAAAGGCTATAATGAATTGGAAAAACTTTAGACAACTTAAGGGACAAAATGTGCAAGACTATACCCAAGAGTTTAGGAGAAGAGCACTCTTATCAGGGGTAGACTTACAAAGTCAAGATACTTTGCTGAAATATATAAGTGGTTTGCATAGTTACCTTAAACATACTATCCTTATGTTCAATCCTACTAGTCTATACGAAGTTTGTGTACAAGCTACGCATTTAGAGGCTAGAGGGAAAAACAATTTTGATGAGGGTAGAAACAAGCCTTTCAAAGGGAAGAACAAAGATAAAACCTTTAAGGGAAAAGGCAAAAAGAATGCATCTATCAAACAAGTGGGTGAAAAAGTTATATGTAAACATTGTTCAAGAGATGGCCATGAAGAGAAAAACTGTTGGAAATTACATCTTGAAAAAATAACTCAGTTTAACAAAAACAAAGGAAAGAAGAAAACTGCAGCTACTACAACTACACCTCAAGATTTAGGTGATGATTCTGGTGATGAAACCAAAATTGCAGCCATGGGTTTGAAAAGTATGAAGGGAAAGGAAACTGAAACTAAGCCAAGCACTAGTACTTCAAACTATCATGTACAAGCTCCTAATGAAGAAGAAAGAATTGAATTGTTCTATGTGAGGGTAGTCTCAAAACATACTTAAATTGACACACTGTTTGACAGTGGGTCACAAGCAAATATCATATCAAAAGACTTGGTCAAACAACTAAAACTTGAGACCATTCCACATCCAAAGCCTTATCCACTTGGGTGGCTATGCAAGGATGAAAACTTACAAGTCTAAAGAAAGTGCATATTGCGATTCACCATTACTGCACACTTTATTGACACAGTTGAACTTGATGTGGTGCCGCTTGATATATCAGGAATTGTTTTGGGAAGTCCTTACTTATTTGACAGGAAAGCGATCTTCCATCACCATGAAAATAAGTATCATCTCTTTAAAGATGGCAAAGAGTTCATTGTCAGAGCACATTGCAAGAAGGCAAATATAGCGATGGTAAATGCGGGACAGGTAAAAAGGCTAGTAAATTCTAGTAAGAGTTTTGTACTTCTTATGGTTAAGCCCAAGGTTGATATGAATCATGAGTCATTTGAAAATTGTGATTCCAAGCTTAAATCAGATTTATATGATGTAGTTGATGCACATCATGAGATGTTTCAAGAATCGACAGGTTAATCTCCTAAAAGGGAGATTCAACATGAAATCCATTTACATCAAGATTGTCCTCTTCCTAACATCGACATGTACTGCTTGTCTATCATGGAGAATGATGAAATCAAGAGGCAAATTAAAGACTTGTTGGACAAAGGATTCATAAGACCAAGCACTTCGCCATGTTAGTGTTGATTCCAAAGAAAGATGGAACTTGGCGCATGTGTGTGGACTTCAGGGCATTGAACAAAATAACGGTAAAGAATCGTTACCCACTTCCAAGGATAGATGATTTTTTGGATCAGCTGAAAGATGCTAAATATTTCACTAAGTTAGACTTATGTAGTGATTATCATCAAGTTAGAATTGCGGAAAGTGACATTTGGAAGACAACATTTAAAACGAAACAAGGACTCTTTGAGTGGCTTGTTATGCCATTTGGTTTATGAAATGCACCTGCAACTTTCATGCGGGTAATGCATGATGTCTTACGTCAATTTCTTGATGATTTCGTTATTGTCTATTTAGATGACATCTTAATTTTCAGCAAGACTAGAGAAGAGCATGTCATGCATGTCATGAAAGTACTTGATATTTTGAAGAAAAATTAGTTATTTCTTAAAATGTCAAAGTGTGAATTTGGAAAGACTTCTTTGGTTTATTTGGGACACATAGATTGAGGAGGTGCTTTGAGAATTGATCCTTCCAAAGTAGAAGCCATTGTGAATTGACCTTCTCCCAAATCCATTACAGAGGGCCCAAGAATTTTTTTGGGTGCAACTCAGTATTGGAGGAAGTTTATTTCTAACTTTTCTGCCATAACAACTCCTATGCATGCAGTGACTAGTGTGAAGTGTGCTTTCCAATGGGCAGGCAAGAAATAGAAAGCTTTTGAGTCTTTGAAAGAGAAGATAAGTTCAGCTCCAGTCCTTGCATTACCAAACTTGAGACAACCATTCGAGATTCAGACAGATGCTAGTGATTACGCCATGGGTGTAGTTCTCTTACAACATGGTAAGCCTGTTGCATTTCATTCTGAAACATTTAATGGTGCTGTTGTGAATTATCCTACATATGATAAAGAGTTGTATGCGTTGGTACAAAAAAATGGAAACACTATTTTATGGGCAAAGAAACAATTGTTCATACCGACCATCAGCCTTTACAGTACTTGCAATCGCAAAGTAAATTGCAGCAGTCACGACATTTTAGATGGATGGGCTTCCTGCAACAATTTCACTTGGTAATAAGGTACAAGAAAGGTATTTACAATAAGGTTGCTGATATGATTTCAAGGCCTATTATTAGTGCTAGTACTTTACTTAAGAATGATTCTATTGTACATGAGAGCTACATAGAATGATATGCATCAGATGTTGATTTTAAGGATGTGTATGCTAACTTGAGTGAAGGGAATCATGTTGAGGAGAATGATTATCATTTGCATAATAATTTGCTGTTTGATATGGGAAAGTTATGTATAGCACAGGGGGAGAGACTAAGCATCATGAGAGAAGCTTATTCTTCTCTTATTGCTGGACATTTCGGGGTAACCAAAACGGTGGCACATTTACAGAGGTATTGTTATTGGCCTCGCATGGTAGATAGTGTTTCACGTTTCATTAGAGTTTGTTCATTATGTGCTACAAGAAAGCCTAGCAATAGGAAGCTTGGTTTATATACGCCATTGCCAATACCTTCTAGACCATGGGAAAGTGTTTCTATGGATTTTGTTGGAGGGCTACCATTATCTAGAAAGAAGCATGATTATATTTATGTAGTAGTTGATCGTTTCAGCAAGATGTGTATTCTTATGCCATGTAAGAAATCTATAACTGCTGATTTATATTTTCAACATGTATGGGTTCATTATGGCTTGCCTAATTCTATTGTTAGTGACAGGGATTCCATATTTGTTGGGAATTTTTGTTCCAATTTATGGAAGATGATGGACACCAAGTTAAAGAAGAGTACTGCTTTCCATCCACAAACAGATGGCCAAACAGAGGTAGTGAACAGAACCATTGTACATCTTTTGAGAGGTTATTGCAGCAAGCATCCCAAGCTTTGGGATGAACACTTGCATTACATTCAGCATGCTTACAACCGAACCAAGCACTCTTCTACAAATACTTCACCTTTTGAAGCTTGTTTTGGGTATTTGCCTAAGTCACCTTTAGATTTCATTCTTGAGAAGGATGTGGCCATTGATGGGCATAGTGACATTGACAAAAATCGCATGTTCATTGAAAGAATTCAGCTCATACATTAGCAAGTTCAAGAACAACTTGAAAAAAGTCAAGGCAAGTACAAGGAGAGGCATGATAAGCACAGAATTGATCATAAGTTTCAAGAAGGGGATGAGGTATGGCTACATATTAGTAAGGAAAGAATGCAAGGAGAAGGTAAAAAGCTGAAGCCTATTCGTTATGGTCCATTCAAGATCCTTAAACAAGTTGGAAAAAATTCTTTTCAATTAGATTTGCCTTCATATAGGCAAATGTATTCCGTTGTGAATGTGGAAAATTTACGTTTGTATGAACCTCCTTTAATTGCTGATTATGAAAGTGACATTCAACTGCCATCCATAGAGGATTTCTCGCCATAATTTTGGATGAGTTGAAATAGGATGCTATCCTTGACAGAAGGACACACACTTCAAGAAGGGGAAATGTTGATTATGTTCGGGTTGGTCTTAAAGGGAACAAACTGAGTAAAGAAAAGTGGATTGAGGTGGAAAAGGTGAGGGACCTATACCCTCATCTTATTAACAAGTAATTGAAGGCTTTTGGGGTCCAAAAGCTTCCCAATGGGGAGGTGTGATCAAGTGATCATGTCCTAAGTTGAAAAAATAGTGATCATGTCCTAAGTTGAAAAAATGCTCAAAATTGGAATTGCTCAGAATTGGTTGAAACCAAAACGACTGGATAGGCCTCGTCGATACAGTCCTGGCTCCGTGAACGACACTCAAATCCGACACTTTATGTGAAAGATATTCAAGTTTGAAATTTTCAACTTCCTTCAAAAATCAGTTTGACCAGGGTTGACTTTTAAATTTGGAAAATATTAAAAAAAGAATATTTCGAGAATATTCCTTGGAATATTTTAGGAATATTCCACAAAATATTCCCTATGGACCAATCAACGACCGACAAGTGTCAAGTTTGGATTGGACAATGGATTGACTTGGTTTATTTTGGACCAATGAGGGACTGCCATGTGGCATGCCCAGAGGCCGCCACGTGGCCCCAGGCTGTGGAAGAATTGGCATATCAAACTTTTATGAGTACGAGAGGTTTGAACCCTGGACCTTGACTACACAAACTAGATGCACTACCATTGCGCCCCACACATTAGTTCTTAACCATAAAGGTCTTTCCGCATATATAAGGTTTCATTAAAGTTTGGTTGGTGGCCAAAGGGGGCTAGCCCCCTATACACGATACCACGGGCTAGAACCTTGGCTTAAGACCTCTGGTGGTTTTAGATTAACGTGGTGTTCACATGATAAGTGGCGACATTTATTTGAGACAGTTTATGTCCACGGTTTTCAAAACCGTTTGTTGGACGGTTCCGCCGGCAGCTAGGGTGGTGGTATATGTGACCAGCCACCCACTAAATATTTAATGCCATATAGATTGCACGGTTTTTCTGGAGTAGAGCCCCCAAATTCGGCGGCATTTGCCAAAAATAGTCGGAGTTAACTCCAGTCTACCAATTTTGGTGGAGTTTTTTTAGGCGAAACTGGACAAATCTTGTTTTGATCATAACTTCTCCATTACTAAACCTTTTTGGACGAAATTTTAGTCAATTTTGATTATTCTCAGCATTATGAAGCCATTGGAATAGGTTGCAGAGCCAACATAGTTGATCTTTAGGTACTTTTGCTTCAGGGAAGCTTGGAGAGCCATCATGGCCTAGAGGGTGTTGGAGCTGTATTGGGCTATGTTTAACCATTTGAGGTGAAAAAAAAGTCAATTTATACTGATTTCTACATTCTGAATTCATTTTTACAGCTGTTTTGGTCTTTTTAGGCCTTATTTTCATTGTATTACCAATTTGAGCATCATAATATATCAAGGACATGCCCATTGGGAGCCTTCGAACTGACAGATGTAGCCTAGGAGGGGTGAACTGCCTCATCATGTTGCTGTGTGTTTATTGTGAAGTTATTCTGCTGTGTTATTAAAATTAAATTTGTTAAACAGTAAATTAAAACAACACTCCCTAACACTTAAATTCATAAATAGTTACCAAAATCACTTTGTTTCACTTGCAAGACATTACAAACACTTTACACACTTAATTTAATGGAAATGAATACTTTGAACAACAGTACAAATACTTTCATTTTCAGATCACTAGGGGATGGGGATTAATATTTGTAGGCTAGTTTTAGTTAAATAAAATTAATGTTTTTATTCATTAGAAATACCCTTTTTTAATAAATTTATTTTTTTGTCGATTTATAGAACTTGGAATTTCAAGGATCATAATACTTCATTATCAAAGAAATCACCAACTAAGCTACCCCATGAGTATTCAATTTTAATTTAGATGATTTAAATACTTTAAATGTATAGTAAAAAACAAATTATATATATATAGCGAGAGAGAGAGAGAGAGAGAGAGAGAGAGAGAGAGAGAGAGAGAGAGAGAGAGAATGTCCATATCCTCTATAAAATAGCATATTTGAAACTTTTCCTTTCTTTTTTCCTGTCATAAGCATAAGATAAATTTTAGAAATAAGAATGCTTATCCATCACTCCACAAAATGACATGGTTATAGTTTCCCTTTCTTTTCTTTTTTTCATGATATGGTTACTCACTTTTTCTATTCAGATGTGTATTTTGTTAATTCCATGAACATACGTGTGGTTAGAATTAATTTTATTTCTAGAATTTGAAATGTTCGTGTTATTATTTGTTCTTTCTTTCTTTTCTTAAGCCTGGTTCACGTATAATGAATATCAGTGGGAAATACATCCACGAAAATATTTTGGCAGATATTGTTGGATAAGGTTGTCATTGATGTAAATATTGATATGAAACCCTATGAACCCTTTCTTAACCCTTATATATTAATTTATATACCCTATTTCCCTATTATGAAGAAAGCCTAACCTTAATACCATAAGTCCATCATGATACCCATACCATAGGTCCATGATGATGATACCCTAGCCCTATCCACATCCTAAAACCCTATTCCTATCCACATCCTTAAGTCATATTCTAAATCATACCCTAATTCCATAGACATAAACCCCTAAACCCTTGACTATTCAAAACACCATAACTTAAAGACTGAAATAAAAAAATATTTTAGACGTTAGCATAATATCCTAAAATCTGTTACTTATCTAGCTTGAAGAAGGCTTCAATCCCTCTCCAACATGCGCCATCCCATCCCTTAATTCACATTTGTTATAGGATTATTAATTTAAAAAAAGAGGTTAAAAATATACACTTTTTATAAGCCGACTCAAGTCAGCCTCCCTCATACAGGTCAGCTCCTCATAAGACGCGACTGTTCATATTCATCAAATCACTATAAATATAATATGGAAATTCAATGAAGGATACACATAATTGGTTCATATCACAAGAAGAAGATGAAGGGTAGAAGGAAAAATTTTGCACCTCCTAAAATAGCAAGGAGGAAGAATTATTTATTTGAAGTTTGTAGTTGTGAAGACTCCTTTTTGCAGACCAATAACAACTGCAACAGATTTTAATCATTGAATCTTGGTGGGATTGGTGTCCTATTTTTATCATGTTGGTGATTGAAATATATTGTAAAGGTTGAAGCCATATTATTGAGGACTGGATTGAAGTCCTCATCTAATATTGGTGTCTTGGATTTTTTTTTTTGTAAAAGGTTGGAGTCTTGTTACCCACCGCTTGTGGGTAGTGTATATAGGAGAAAATTTCTCCTAGATGGTCCCCAGCCGGTAGCCAACATCCCCTTGTAGCCACCAGGTAGCTCGATGTGCCATTTTATCCGCCACCTGAGCCAACCATGTGGCCCTTCAACCACTTTTCATGAATGTATGTTTAAGGTGGGCCTCCCGAACCCAAAGGTATGGTTTTTCATTTTCATAGTTGAGTAATTTTCCTTGTCATGGGAATTGTTGGGAATTGATTGGTGGGTGGATTTGGTAGAAAGAGTGGGTTAGGATTATATTCTTGTCTCCACTACCTGATTTTGTGGTTACCATTGTACCCAAGTCCCATGGGATCTCCTTTAGTGACCTTTTTACTTTAGGGTTGGCACTACATGGGAAATCCCAATTTTGGTTGCGTGGTCCCGCTTCGTGATACCACCCACATTACTCCCCTTCCACTCATTTTGGCCCCATTCATCTCTTTTCCCATCTGGGTCCACATGTATCCACTTGGTCCACATAGGGTTAGCCTCCCCCTCCCCTTGTCCACACCTTGGGTCAGGCTTCGAACGATGCCCTAGAGGTTGATGCAACTAAAAAGAAAGGAAAAAGTATAATTTGGCCACTTTCAATAGGAAATGTACCACAAAATTCAAAACATGGCCGAGACATACAAATTTAGCAAGTGGGAAAAATCCAAACATGAGCTCTACCCCTTATCCATGGCCATCACCCTAGTTCCTATGAGCCCAATATGCACCCCATCTATCATTAAGGAATCCATTATTGTCCCAACCCTTGGTGGTAAATGAACCACCACACTTCAAGGGGGTATTCACTGTTACATATTACACATCATGCTCTTATCCCCTGGAACCCCGAGCAGTTATGAAGAAAAATAAGTAAAAGGAAAAAGGCATATGAAGAAGAGTGGAAAAACAAAGGCCGGGGTAACTCATATACCACGATTTTATTCCTCCTACACTCATATACCTAGTTGTGGGCTTCCTATATTATAACTACCCTTGCACCTCGGCATGTGGTATGGATGTTTTCCTTGATACCCACTCTATTCCATCATTATATAATTTTCCATATACCATATGAGGGATCTACTATGGACATGTCACCCCCTTTAGAGGTTGAAACCACCTAATAGGGTCCTTGGCTAACCCCCTATTGAGCTTGGAGACACTTGTGCATACCAAAGCCCACTATGGAAGGGCATGCCACCAGGAAGTGCCCCATTAGTTCCATGTCTTGTAAGCTCTTTTAATTTATTATTCTAATGCTTTTTTGTATTGGAGGGTAAGGGGACGCATTGTATATTATGTAGGATTGTAGGTGGATTCCCATTTGGGGCTTGGTATCCCTATACAAGGTACTAGCCCTCCAAAGGGCCACATTGGTACTTTTAGGGTGAGCGTTGAGAGCCATGGTCCACCATAAACAATATTACTTCATGGATCCCTAGCAGTTTTCGTTGATTTCTTATGTTCCACCTTTGAGATGAGGGTGATACACCTGGTTCACCATGCCCAGCCGACTCCATAGATGCACCATACACTCGGAAGATGTTCCAGGATCTAGAGGATTGTTTTCTGCTGTATATTCAGGACTTATATCATCATTCCCACCCTTACAGATGGTCTACAGGCACTTTTGATCCATTTGGAGACCCGCGAGGATGACCTTGTGCCCCCATACCCACTTGGGAGCACCATAGGTTCTTGCTTGGAGAACAAGGGGCCAACCCCTTTTCCACTATGATGGGAGTCCATCTCTACATCAGGACACCATTTGGGCTTCATTAGACCTCCTCAAAGGGCCAATGACTAACTTTTTTGATCATTTGACCCTCTTTAGAGGCTTATTCATGTATTATTGAGCTATTTGGTGGGCTTGTCATCAAATGTTATTGTTATTTTCACATTATTTTATTCTAGGGGCTAAATTAGGCCAAAATTGGCTAAATAAAATTCATTAGACATTGTGTAAATAGATGATGAGTTGATTCATTCTCTCATTATCACTTGGATTGGATCATTCTCTCTTGTGAAGATATTCACTAGTCTTTTTGGAGGATGAAAATGGATGGATATATGAATTTCAATGTTTATATCTGTTCATTTTTTTCTTGAATATTTTATATTGGCATATGACGATGATTGGATATACTTGTTCTCACATGTAAGTGCTATTTTAATGCTATTTTTTCAATTTATTTATGTCACATGCATGTTGCTGGGGATTTTCGCTATACTAGGCTGAAATTTGTTGCTTTTCATCTATGAAATGGTGGAAATTTGTCTCTTCATAGTGTTGCATCATGTCATGGTCCATGTTTGAATAAGTGAATATCCATAGAGATAGTTTGTTGAAATTTTATCTTGATAAGTCATCACATATTTCATATTTAAGTATAAATACCTTGAAGCAATTGTCCATGCCCTAATTGACATGCTAAATTGTTTCATAGGCCTCCTTGACTAAGTGAATCCATTCCAATCATTGAAATATCCTTGAATCCATTTATCCTAAAGGATTAGGCACTGATAATCCTTAGGTTACTATCAAAAGCATATTCTTTATCACCTCTCCCTCTTTCTTCTAGGCCTAACCTCCATATGGGACATAGGGCATCAAATTTCTTACAAGTTACCCATAAAAAAAATTCAATCTCCTATCCTCAATAATGTTGTTGTGTCTCCTAGGAGCCCTCCAAATTTGAAGTCATTCTGACGATGCGATCTTCAGATATTTCAAGCCCTAGCTCCGAGATTGAATATTACACTTTGTTTCCCTTTGCTAGTGACCTCATTGGATTATTGCATCAAATTAAAAGAAAATTTCTTCTTTAATCCCTTTCTCCCCCTTAATTAGGTCAAGCAAAACCATGGTTGATCAATTATGTTCCCTTGACCTAATTTTGGGTCCACTTGGTCTCGTGTGATCACATAACCTTTCGACGATAATTCCAAAAAATCCACTTGGAATCCAAGTTTCCGCAAGGTTTTTAGGGTCTAGGAATCTCTTTTACAAGTCATATACTCAAAACCTAGCCCTTGGAATTCTCCTAAGCCCTTCCTATAGAGCCTTTCATCTTGATTTCTGAGAAAACAAGCCATATATTTGAGCATCTCTTGTGAATAGGCTTCTAGGATTACCTTTCATCCTATCATTGATCCACTCATCTTCATGATCCTTATTATACCGGGTCTCCTCCCATCGATGAAAGCCTGCAAAGTGCAGGGAGCCTTAGCTGAGGTGACAATGGGTTATCGCTCTGTTGTTTTCCTTGACCTAGTAGTTTCCCTATAGGACCTCCTCTTAAGACTGCCCCTTGTTTTAGCGGTATAATTTTTAGCACCCTTTCTAGGGACACGAGAAGTGTGTCTTTTCTTCCATATGAAAATATTGATATATCATTCTTGGCGACTCCAGTGGAAGAACAAATACCTAGTTCTTCATTGATCTCTAAGGTCAATGCTTGTAGGGTAAAGCAAGAATTTTTCAAGGAAATTTCATTCACCTTGGTGACTCCCATGTCATTAAGGACCCAAAAAAATGTTTACCACATATATTCCCGCCATAGATATGACAGGGATCACGAGATATCCCTCATTGGAATCCATGAATAATATGCCAATGCTCAATGGGGATTCACATTCCGTAGGAAATAACGTGGTAAGGTTCATGAGGTACCTTTCAAAGAAAAATATATCTCAACCTTGTGACCAAATGGAATTGTTTGTCTTTTCCATTTCCCCCAATGCCTAATCAGGTAAACATAAAAGAATTCCTTCTCTTCTAATGTTTACTGCACATTTCTTGTTGCATGAAGGGCCGGGTTTCCAATCTCATGAATACATATGCCAAATTTTGGATGTGGCCCTTCGAGAGGAGGGAGTTATTGAATATGGTTTTATGATTAAGGAAGAGTTTCCTAATCCTTCTCCAAACCATCAAGTGATTGATGCATACCTTGAGGATTGTGCTGAAAGACAGACTCATGAATTGAAAAGCATGTCCTCCAAGGATGATGAAGAATATCTCAACCCCAAGAGCCTTAAGGTATTGCAAGAACGGATGATGGAATATGAAGAGTCTTTCAAGCAACTAATGGATACATATAACTGCAAATATATTTTCTCCCACTATTGTGAGAAATCAGAAAGGCTTCGTAACATGAAATGTGAATATAACAAGAGTCCTACCGATGACCTTCTTCTTGAAACATTCTATCAAAATCATGTAGTAAATACCTTGGATAACATTCTTGGAGAATGGATGAAGACGGAAAAGTCATCCTTGTCTAAATAAGAGAAAGAATGGAATCTTAACCAACATCAATTATATAGTTAATAATGGGATGATTCTGAGGAAGATCATGATAGCCAAATAAATGAAGAATCTATGAGTGACTTTTGGGTTGTTGATTGGGGAATTGGATATGATAATATAAATTAAGACCCCATAATTTCTCAAATCCATAAGAATGAGCTCAATAAAGAATAAAATGCTCCACCCTTTCCGAATAACAATGTTGGCCCTTATGAAGCCCTTCCTAGTGATTGGAAGGGTCTCTTCTTTATGTTCCAAGACGATTCAATCAAATAAGAGCCTTCCAAAATTGCGGGAAATTCTGATGGCTCTAATATAAAATAAATTGAGGAAGATGCTTCCTTTAGCCATGCCACAGATAAAGGGTTTTTCTTCATGTTTGAGAATTCTTGCCCTTGCTATGTCCGTGCCCTAGAAATTGATGTTTGTGATGAAGTTCGTTCCCCTAGTTTTGATGAAGAGTTGGTTTCCCCTATGAAAACCAGGAATCATGGTTTTCGCCAAATACAATGATGAGTACACTCCTCGTTTTCCCAATGAACAAAATAATATCATCCTAAATATGTTTGAGATGTTCACTCCTTACCTGGATGGTGATAGGTCCAAGATAACTCTTCATCAAAGATTCATATACTTGATCATTGACATTTCTATCTTTTGGTTAGAGGAGAAAATTCAATATTCTCGTTTGGTGTCTTTTCTTTCCCCTAGGATTTATTTCTGTGGCATATGCATCTCTCATTTTCCAACCTACCACCCTTGTAGTCCCTCATATCTTTCTTCCCATTTGTGTTTTTTGTATTTTCTGCATAAATGATCATAGAAGCACATGTTTTATTACTAATCAATTGACATGTTGGTTGCATTGTGTTACACAGTATTTTGTCACCGTCCCTGCAATTCCCCGTCCCACACATTGGACGGCCTTTCCTGTGACTTGTGAGTAGTGACATAACCTGAAATCACTTTCGTGGCATCCCCCTTTACAAAGAAAATCATTCCTCTTAAGAAAGTTTCCCTTGAAAAACCCTAAAAACTGATCTTTTGGCCTTGGCGCGACTAGCCAGTTCAACCCTCACGCCAATGGAGAAAATCCACCATATAGGGCGTGCCAACTGGCGCTCTGTCCCAGTGTCTCACTCGCGCCAAGCTTAATAAGGAGTTTTTTTTTTAAATAAATGGCGGAAGTTTGATTCCAACAAACTCCTGAACGAGTCACTAAAATGAGTTGGGAGGTTTGGCTCCGGATCTCCATGTATGGGAGGTGGTTTTCCACCTATCATGGAAGATTCCTTAAGGATAGGACCAATCCCATAATTGTAGCGATCCCAACTCCCCTTCCACCATCTATATAAGCTTGCCTTTTTCCCTTAGCAAGCTAGTACTAGAGAAAGAAGAGCTGAGCTTGTAACAAGGAGACTATCGCTAGACAGCCTTTGAGAGCCAAGCCGAAGAGAGAGAGCTTCATCCATTTTTCGACAAGCTTCGTTGAGACGTGCTCCACTGTCAGCCCCACCGAAGGAAGGTCCAACATTAGAGCTTTGGGTTGTATCTTTCCTTTGTTATTTTAATGATAAGCGACTTTGATTATGGTTCTATTCGTGTGTCTATTTCTTTGATGCAATGAATTACATCCTCTCTGACTGATATATGGTTAGAAGATTTAGATTTTACACTGTGTATTGTTGTATCCTTTGCATGTGTGCAGGTGTTCGGATGCATCAAGCAGAAGGATCGTGATCTGCCAAGCGAGGAGCAGGAGGCATCATCCTTTCTCCAACGACCATTGCGTAGGACCTGAGGTAGGAAATTCGTTATGTTTTTGTTGTTTTGTAACTAAGAATCCGCGTCACTGCGTGACCTGATTGTTGCTAGACCCGATCTGGGCTAGTAGGGATCGCCTCTATCTGCAGAGGGGATTTACCTCTCCAAAAAACTGGTGACTCCGCTGGGGAGTTAATTGGAGTTTGTCTTGTCTCTTTTGGTTGTATTTGGCTTGTGTTTGATTTATTTTCTCTTCTGGTTTGCCTCCTTTCGGTGTAAAACCCCTGTTCAGCCCCCAAAGACCTGATCTACTCTCTATTTGCTCTTTTTCATTCCTTTCCTTAGTAAACTTGATTGGCGCGGTTTATAGCTTGACAGTGGTGCCAACTGGCACTTGTTGCTAGTTAGGTCCCCGCGCCAACCCTGTTTTGGTGCAAGATACAGCCAAACAGTCGCGCCAACCCTGTTTGGTGTTAGGGTTTACTTATTTTTGAGCCCTCTAAGTCTGATTTTTGGTTCTGGTGTTTTTTTTCTGACTGTCTGAGTGCCTTGAAGTTCTTGTTGACTGTGTTTGGCCTCTATCCTCTGGTTGTTTGCCCTCAACCATCAGTTTTGCATTCTAGCCCTAGGGCTTCTAGGTGCTATAGTGCACTGAGCCTCCCATGGGAGTTTTTGGTCCTTGATTTCCCAATCAACTTTGTTTTCGCTTCCTTTCATTCGTTTGGTTGGTTTCCATTGCATCATTGCATTATTTGAGTGATTGCTCTCTTTTTCATTCAAGTTTCGCTTTGTCTCATTTCGAGCCTAGATTACACGGTTTGTATGAGTCTTTTGGGATTCCTCTTCGATTTGAGGGATTTATTCGACAGTTTGGGTTCTGATTGTGTGTGTTTGCATTGAGTGAACTTGCTTGTTTCTACTCTTTCACTATCATTTCTCAAATTGGTTTCTTCATCATTTTTTCATTTCGTTTGGTGCATTTTCTCTTAAACATTGAAAAATACAAAAACAAATCTCTTTGCTTTTTGATTAGTTTAGTGAAAATTGAAAGCTTTTCTGCATTATTAGTGTTATATAACTCTAAGGGAAAAGTTTTAAGTTTCATTAGCATGCATTAGAGACAGTAGTGGACATTTTGTGATCATTTTGTTATTGTTTGAAAAGCTCTCAACCTTCCCGTAGTTAGCTCTTCATCGAACAAAGTGATATATTGTGGCATGTAGTGTGAATTTAGAGGAATTTTGAGATATAAAATTTGATAGGGCCTGAAATTGAAACATAATTGAAGATCAACTCTAAAATTTATTCAATTTACCTTAAGGAAACATTGAAACATTAACGAAATATATGGAGGTCTAGGCTAGTGACGTGTTCCGGCGTCGTTAAACCTAGTAGTTGTTGTTCGCCTCTTGGCCTTAGACATCGCTAGTATGGACTTGTGCTCCCCGTACCGTTGCGTATATAAAGGGAGACCCCAGTAGGTTGCTATACTTTATCCGTAGGAAGCCGAGTCTGCCGCCTTATACCCATGATACACCGGATACAACATTCGGGGAGATTACCTCCACGTACGTCAAGTCCTTGGTTGATTTCTCTTTCATTTTTTAACCAAGGTGTATATGGCAGTTCACAGATATCTGGTACACCCATTTGCCTAGATTACCAAAGTAGTCATTTCGATCTTTTCTGACTCATTAAATTTGAAAAGATCATCAAGTGCTTGTCCTTTCACGCTTGTTTCCAAATTGAAAGAGATAGTCATATTTTACTTGTTTCTAGACTCTTAAAACATGAAACAGTAAAATTTTCCAGTTTCAATGTGGTAAAATTAATCACCTATGATCACACGCCCTTGTAGAGATTGTTTTTCGGCCAATTGATTGTTTTCTTTGGTTTTGCCCGTGTGTCCTTGTTTTGATCTCTTCCTCTTTTCGTTGCTGTCACAGTGGCGGAACCCTCAGTTTCGTCTACTGGGAGTCCTTACACAGACGATTCATCAGAGGTCTCTCAGTCCTCTGCTAAACCTCAGCAACCTATTGTATTCGAGTTTCCCGACGGGGGGACCGGTTATATCTGAGCTTCCCTTTGGTGGACCAGTTGAATTCAATTGGTCCTTATCCAATGCCTGGTTTGGATTTGGAGTAGGGGAATAATTCCCTCCTCTTACATCGGGATCACTTTTCTTGGCTGCCATTATACCTCCTAGTCCTCGCCGTCTTTTAGAAGATTTAGTGGCATGGTCAGATATGGACTCACCCAGTCCTTCTCCTAGTGAGGAAATTCCTACATCTGGTGAAGATTACCAGCTTTTTCCAGAAAACATCCCTGAGTATTCTATTATGTCTTCACCTGGTCCTTCGCTTCCAGTGGGATATAGGTATTTAAGTTAGGTCATGGCCGCTGTGGCCTCTATGGGAATATCAACTCCATCCACAAGGCCGGTTATTCCTTCGTTAGGGATGTCGCCATCAACACATCTTACGTCATCTCCTCATGTCACATCAATACCTGTTAGGCCTACTGTCTGCGTAGCCACGTCTACGCCCGCTGTCACTACTCAGTCCACCAGGACCTCGTCACTTCCTGAAGACATTTACATAGATTTTTCTATCCCGGAGAATATCTCTCTTGAGGAGTATCGATTGTCTTTACAGCTGTCAAACTTCGAGGTTGGTTAGTCCTCCCAAGATCCCAACCATCCTCACTTTTCCCATTATGGACCGGATGGTACCCCGGTCTATTTTTTTCCTTATCAATATGATGAGCAGGGCAACCCTCTTTGTTTTCCTGCTCCTGAGGCTTATCAGTATGTTCAAGGTTTTCTGTCTGCCTAGGCTGGGCAACCTTCTAACCCGCAAGGACAACCCTTCTAGGGGCAACCTTCGGGCCAACTTGGTTATCTGTATGACCCGCAAGGACAAACCTTATAGCAGCAGCCTTCGGGCCAGCATGGGTTGTTGTACGGTCTGCAAGGGCAGTCCTACAACCCTCAAGGTCAACCTCTACAGCCTCACTCTGTGGTCCAACCAGGGCAACCTCAAGGACCCACAGGCCAACCGGGGCATCAACCCGGACCGTTTTATGGTCCTAGGGGGCAAATCCATCCTTCTCAACCAATGGTGCAACCTCAGCAACCTCAGTTTCCCATTGGTCCGAATGTTGCACAGCCAGGGCCATCTTATGGTCCTGTTACAGGTCAACCTGGTTATCAGGCACAACCTGGCCCTCTCCTGCCATCAGGCCAACCGGCTCAGCCGAGGTAGCCTGGTGTCCTTCATCAGCCAGGCCAACCTGTTCAACCAGGACAACCTGTCCACCCAGGCCAACCTGTTCAACCAGGCCAACCTGTCCACCCAGGCCAGCTTGTTTAACCAGGCCAGCCTGCCCAGCCAGGTCAACCTGTTCAACCAGGACAACCTGCACATCCAGTTAACCCTGCTCAACAACCGATCTATTCTATGCCACAGCCGAATCCGCCTGTGCACCCAACTTATCAAGCTCAGCAGGGTCCCACTTACCAGCAGCCCGCTCGACCGCAAGGTGGTTATTATCTTCAAGGTCTGTCTCGACCGGTTTACAACCCATCCCAAGGTTCTAGTTATTACCTTCAACATCCAGGCTATACCTATGCTCAACATTCGAATCCATACACTGCTCAAGCAGGGCCTCCATATAATCAGGGCCAGTACCCTGGTTATCAACCCCCTTACACTGGTTATCATCAACTGTATCAACCCAATTATACATCTTATACCCCCTATGGTCAGAAGCCCATAGGATAGAACCAATGGGGGAAAATTTATGCTCAACCAGGTTGGAGTACAGGTACAGGTCCTTATCGGGGACCTGGCATGCCGTTTAATCCTCAGTTACCTTTCCTTGCCATGTTGGAATTACCGGATGTATCTAAATTAACCAATGATCCGATTCTCCATAATCTATATTGGCCTCCGGTACCGACCAAAGGTGTCTGGTGATTGTTCTAAGTTTGAGGGTAAAGCTGGAGAAGACCCCCAAGCACATGTCATGACCTACCATTTGTGGTGTTCTTTGAACTCTTGGGTTGATGACTCAATCCATCTACGTCTTTTCCAGTGCACGCTTACCGGTGCAGCTGCTAAGTGGTATATAGAACTACCCCTCGATATTTTTCAAAACTTTAATACTATAGCTATGGATTTTCTGACACATTTCCAGTTTCTGGTTCATTACGAAGACTGGACACATCTCCTAACATCTCTGAAGCAGGATAAAGCCACTCACATTTCAGATCATATTCATGAGTGGCGACATCGTCGTCGTCTGATCAAGTTTGATATTCCTGATCAGCTTCTAACTCACTGGTTCACTACCTCCTTTGTTAACAAGATCGCTGAAGATATTGCTATGGGGGCATGTGTAACCGAAGAACAAGCCATTGCTCATGCCCAGTACCTCGATTTGGTGTACTCTCAGTCCGACACGTTATATGATATCTTGACTGATCCCCCATGGCCTGGGACCTCTAAAGCACCAACTACCCCATCGGTTGATGGTGTTATTAGTTCCATTTCTCAAACTTCCCGGAAGTCCTCTAATGGGAAGCATAAGTCGAATTCTTCCAATAATTCTGCTCTTCCCGCAACCTCAGATTCTAGTAAGACTGCGGAGGTCAATTCCATCCAGGCCAATCCTGCGGAAAAGACCTCCAAAGGGAAGAAAAAGGGCAAAGGAAAATCCAAATCCGATGCCCCGAAACCAGAATCCTCTAAACCTCGTGCTGATGATGGTTCCCAACAGAAACCGAAGTACCCTTGCCTGATCTGTGATGGAGACCACTACACCAAAGATTGTCCTCGAAAATCTGAGGTTAGTCAACTTCTAAAAGGCTCTAAGGGGACTCCGACAGTTCTCAAAGAACCATTTCCATCTCAGCAGACCCAGATGGTTGAGCAGCCTTCACCATCTGCACCATTTGGGTCCCAAGTTTTTATGATGAATGGTGCTGCACCTGTTTAGATTGCCACTCGTTCGAAGGATTATGCTAGATCACAACAGGCAGCTGGGAAGGAAGTCGTTGATGGCCCTCCTCCCCCACCTATCTCTGGTCCTTTAGAAATTGAGAAGCCCAGCGCTGAACCCATTGTAAGACCACCTTCCAAAGGTGTTCTTCGAAAATATTCCTATAATCCAAACGCCCGTGCTGCTCAGCATTACAACATTGTTGAGGATTTGGCACAAGCGCCTTCCGCAATGTATGCATTGGAAGTGCTTCAAAGTTTCCCATTGCAACGGAAAGCTCTGTTATCCACAATCGGTGGAATTGACCCTGCCGATTCTAGTCTTCTCACCTTTGATCTAGAAAATTTTTTCCCCCGACTTTCGCATCAAATCTCTCTTGTTATACAAGTCGGTATCAACCGCCTCAACATCCACAGAGCCGTTGTGGACGAAGGTGCTTCTACCTATGTTATGTCATCTGCCTGTTGGAAAGACATTGGCTCTCCATCTCTTACTTCATCTCCTAATGCCCCAGAGGCATTTGATGGCAGGGAATCAAAACCCTTGGGTGTTCTCGTGAGTTTACCAATCTCATTACAAGGTAAGACAATCAACGTGGAAGTAGAAGTGGTTGATGCAAAAATCAACTACAATCTTCTTCTTGGTCGCAGCTGGACCCACGCCATGCTATGCGTTTCGTCCACCCTCTTCCGGCTTCTGAAGTTTCCTCATGAGGGCAAGATTATCATTGTCGATCAGTTGTCTTTCTTCACCTCATCCTCCGAGAACAACGTGCCATACGTGGATCAAATTCCCAATCCCCCCGATAGTGTAGGACTTCGTCTTTTCAAGGACCCCATTCTCATGGGTATTTTTCCCATGCCACCACTGAACACCGTTCAAGTCAACATGATCTCTAGGTCCGATGACCCATGGATCATCCCTTCTCCTGAACAGGTGACCTCTTTTGGAGAATCGATGCCTTTGACTCCAGTTGAAATCAATTATTGCGAGATCATCGTTGCATCAGATCCGCCTCCCCCTGAAAATGCTCCTTTGAGCATGGCTCTAGATGTATATTCTCAATCCCCTTGGCCATTCAGTGGTTTCGCCATTACATCCTGTTGCGTACAGTAACCGTGATTTCTGACTGCAAACCCATGACTTACATCTTGTCTCGAAAATTTCTGGGGGGCAAGTACTCCAAATGGATTTTTATCCTTCAGGAGTTCGATTTGGAGTTTACCACTGCCAAATCGACGAAGTCACTGGTTTTTGCTGATATTATCTGCTCTCTCCCTACAGACTCTGTTCCATCCCAATCCGAGGATCATATCCCGAATGAAACAATATTTCTTATCAGCACTCACGATCCATGGTATGGTGACATCATCATGTACCTTCAGACATCCAATTTCCAGTCTGAGTTGACGAAGGATGCTCGAAGTCACATTCGACATCAATCACAACCCTATTGCATTGTTGGAGATACCTTATATCGTGTCGGAGTCAATTCGGTGCTCCGCCGATGTTTGAACTTGGAAGAGGCTGAGAAAGTCCTGAATGATTGTCACAGTGGCGCCTGTGGCGGTCATATGTCCAGTTATGCTACTGCCCAGAAGATTCTGCGTGCGGGTTACTTCTGGCCGTCTATATTCAAAGACTGTATTGTTACAGTAATAAAATGTCATGCGTGCCAGATCTTTCAGTGTAAGATGTGTGCGCCACCCCTACCTTTACATCCTGTCATTACCGTAGGCCCTTTTGGCAAATGGGGCATTGATTTTATGACATGTAACCCTCACTCGGCCGGGGGGCATGCTTATATAATCGTTGCCGTGGACTACTTCACCAAGTGGGCCGAGGCGATGCCTACATTAGCTGCCGACGGTAAGATAGCCACTCAATTCATTTTCAACCATGTAATTACACGTTTCGGAGTTCCTCAAGCCATTATCACCGATCACGACACTCATTTTTAGGACTACATGATGGCAGAGCTGACATCAAAGTTGGGCTTGCGTCATGACAGCTCAACGCCATACTATCCTCAGGTGAATGGCCAGGTTGAGGCCGTGAATAAGGTACTTTTCACAATGCTTCAATGAACAATTGGTATTCATAAATCCAGTTGGCATCTCCAATTTTTCTTAGCTCTCTGGGCCTATCGAACGTCAGTAAAGAGTGCGACCGGATTCACACCTTTTCAGTTGGTGTATGGTCTGGAAGCAACTCTTCCAGTTGAATGTGAGATCCCTTCGTTGAAGTTGGCTGTGGAATTATTGCCCGACACTTCCCCGGAGGAAGAACGTCTCTTGTATCTAGAATGATTGGACGAAACCCGCCACTTGGTTGCTTTTGTATCGAGGCACAGAAAAAGCGGGTTAAAGTTCATTTCGATCAAACGGTTTCTCCATGGTCTTGTATAGGAGAAGACCTCGTCCTCTTATATGATCAAGCACATGATAAACTTGGGGCGGGAAAATTCCAGCCCATGTGGCATGGGCCCTATATCGTAAATGTGTATTGAAAAATGGGGCCTATGAGATAATCGACTATGAAGGTATTCCTTTGGCGCAGCCTAGAAATGGGATGTACTTGAAGAAGTACTACGCTTGAATTATTCCTGTGTGGTGTGTGTACATAAATGAGTGATTTCATTTTTGTGCATGTGTGGTGTGGTGTGCTTTGTAAGCATCTTTCTGTTGATTGGGTCTTCCTGATTGTGTAGATGTCTATTACGCCTTTTTTCGGTTTCGCGGATGGTGCCTCCCGCAGTACTAGGAATATGTCCTCGGCAGCCTGGGTAATCTACAATCCTGCTGGTGAGTTAGTCAATTTACAAGGTGTTTGTCTAGGGCCTACTACAAATAATTTTGTGGAATATAGTGCCGTTTTGGAATTATTGAACGAGGCTATTAACCTCGATATTCGTGCATTACTTCTTTATCTGGAATCACAGCTTGTAGTGTTACAACTCAATGGTCATTATTCAGTTAGGAACCCATCCATTTTACGACTGTATCTATGTATTCATTTACTGGAAAGAAATTTTGATTACATTACATATCAACATATACCCAGACACATGAATGCGTTAACAGATGCAGTAGCTAACATGGTTTTAGATAGACATTTACGCAACTTGTAAAAAACATCATCATGTGTGGAAAAAAGATCCATCTAGAAATATATATATATATATATATATATATATATATATATATGTATGTATGTATGTATGTATGTATGTATGTATGTATGTATGTATGTATGTATGTATGTATGTATGTATGTATACATACATACATACATACATACATATATATATATGTATACATACATACATATATATATACATACATACATACATACATACATACATACATACATACATACATACATACATACATATATATATATATATATATATATGTCGAAATGTTTGCAGTTGGTGTGCATCACATAAAATCCAAAAAATAAACATGTCTGTTTTAATAATATCCGGAGACAACATGTCTCTCAAAAATGTGCAAATGAAAAGCCTAGATGACTAATCAGCATGGTGCTCATGGTAGCATGTCACTGCCCGCACCAATCGCGTCAATAAACAATGCAGGTGACTAGGCACCCCTACGGTGTGCTCTGATAAGCCATAGGGACATCTGCTAGGCGAGTGTAATCGGGGATCCCACGCGTGATTCCCTCCAAGTTCTAAACTAGCTCGCTCCCCTCGCCCCCCTCACCTTGAGGGTCATAGGCGAGAGGGGTCTGCCTTGCGATCGGCGACATCCTGGCGGACCTCTCTGGGCCAACATTTGCATACACATAGGATCATTTTGTTAAAACATACGTGTATACCCAAAAAATCATAAAATTCGCAAAATAAAAAAGAGTCTTTCCCAGCTCCTCTCCTTCCGGGAGTGGAAGATCTGGGTCTCCTGTGAAGTCAGTGCCGGCATAGGGCTAGTCCTCTACGACGATCAACTATCACCGAATCCATATGAAGATATCGAGCCTCCATGACATTTTCTGGCCCCCTTCTGCTTTGGGCATGAGTGCTGCCCACCCAGCCATCCGTGGCTCTCTCAACGGTGGATCTACGACTATCGCCCCCTGGCCCTGGAAGATTGGTAGCCATTCGAGAATGAACGATACCAAGATATATCCATACCCAAACTGCTTCAGTTTGGTCTTCTTACACTTTTTCAATTGCCGTTTGATGTTCATGGTTACGACAGTAGCCCAATCAAATAGTGTCAGGTTCATGCTTTCTGATGCTAAAAGGAGCTGTGTTTTAGTAGCCTCATGCGGTGCCTGTGACCCCGCAGCCCACGTAATGGTATGGAGCACCACCCTGAGTGCTAGATCAGGAATAGTGTGAATGTCAACCTTCCTACTACCTGATCATGTTCGTGCCCCTGGGCACACTCTTTCCATTACCATTGACATTTTTTCACCAGAAGGCCTAGTACCTGTCAAGATCGGGACTGGACCTCTGCAAGACAATCTAGTGATGAAGTAAACATCAGATACTTTGAGCTCCAGTACTTCGTCTCGAAGCCTAACTTCTCTTCGTTTTCGTCCCAGATACTGATTAAGTATTACAATAATTCAGGTTGTGCCCTGAGAAATGGTGTCAAGAAGAAATTTTTTAAGCCGCAATCCCGGAGAGCGTTCATGCATTTCTCGTTCCCCATTTTCATTTCATCTTCTTCACTATGCTCCCTTTCTTTCCATTCGATCACCATTGTGGCTTTGTGCCTGCACCAAAATGGTCAGAAATACTTCATTAGATCCCTTGAGCATTCAAAAATCCAGTTGATTGGTTCATTTTTTGTAAAAATTGAGCGGAAATTTAGGTTGCGCCGTTGGTGCAACTGTTTTACTAACAGTCGCGCCAACTGGCGCGACCCCTTTGCAAAAAGAACCTGATTGGCGCGGGTCCATGCCCTATACTCGCGCCAATTGGGCGAGCCATAAATTTGCAGATATCCCCTCAGGGATCCCAAATGACAGTGGAATAATATAAAAAATGGATTAAAACATAGCTAAGGGAAGCGCCTCTTACCTGGAAAAGACGGGATCTGAAATGATGCACTGGATCGTCCACAATCGTCACCGCAAGTTCGCAAGGAAAAAACTCACTGTAGCTCTCCATAAGAGGTAAAAAGTAAAAGTAAATATGTTTTTACTATTTTTGTCATATTTATAACTTTCCAAAGTCAAATTATGTTTTGAGGCTTATTTTTCCAGTATTTTATTATATTTTGTCGAAAAATGGGTTTTACGTTTGCTGTCTCGTGCAGCAACAAGTTTTCACGCGACTAGGACAATGATACGAGTTGTATTTTATACTTTTTCGGAGTTGGTAAAAACACGAAAAATTTACTACTGGAGTCATCTTTCACCTCTTTTCTGACTCTCTAAACATGAAAATATTGCCGAGTCGCTTGTCATTTTGATCTCGTTAAATTGGCTGTGAAACGACATCTACCCAGTATACGTTTACCCCTTTTTCGGGCTGGGATAGATTATTTACGAAAAATGAATACCCTAGCCTATCGCGACTATGA